>JAVSCE010013067.1:0-16233 GCA_032199065.1 Smutsia gigantea
ATGACACCAAACTCACCGAATATCCAAGAAATAGGTGAATAAGCACTGTCACCATCATCTTTCCGAAATTCTACTTCTAGACAGTAATTCCAGCTTTTGCGTGATGTCCCAGAGTGACAATAAAAATCAAAAGAGACAGTATACAAAAATCCTTAAAATAGCATTGACTACTATTTATACATTCCTAATTTTATGCTTCTTCTTATCACTCATTTTTTTTCAAATTCATTTCAATAAAAGAGTAAAATTTATTCTATAAAGAACATGACTGGCTTAGAAATATGAAAAATAAAGCAAATTATTATTTGGTAGTCAAAAATAATCTAGTGATGTCACATGGCAATTCAAAGTAAACAGGATAGAAAACAGCTCAAAAATACTAAATGTAAACCCCAAAGGGTAGACTTCAGTTTCACATTCATCAAGTAGTCTTGATTTATTTCTCTAAGAGAAAGAGCAATTTGATATTTAAACTCTATCTGAAATTCTGGATCCTTTTAGAAAGCACTATCTTCTTTGTACCATCTGGCTAAAGACCTACTCAATACTATACAGTATATTCAATTCTAATACTGCAAAAGCTTTTTCACGATAGGATTTTCTTAGAACTTCTAAAGAGTGGAGACTGACTATAATATGAATTAATTATCTGAAAGTTTGGTAAATGGAGAAAATAAGAGTTACTAGAATATAACTTTTCAAAGTATCAGATTATACCTAGTAAGGTACACATCTCATCACCTTAATACAGGCCAGTGGGGCTCCTCTTAGGAGAGAAATGTTTCCTAGGAAATACATGGAAGGTCACTGTGGCAGATGAGAACTTCAAGGATCAAAAAGGCGGCCCAGATCCTCATCCCAGGACTAGGGAAATAATTGTTTTTTCTTTCTCTGGAGAGGAAGAGAGAAGGGAAGGGTAAGGAGTCCCACCCAGATGGCAGTAGCTCAGAGGCCAGAAGAACTCTAGGAATTTGCAGAAATCTTAGGGAGGGTTTGGACTTTCCATGACATGAAATTGAAGGTTTAAGCCAACATTAGCTCATATAAGGTATGTCTGGACACTCAGCTGACATTTAGTTTACCAGCATTAAAATATTCATTCACAAGAACAGTTGCTATCCAGAATTTATATTCCAGGATGTTAATTAAAAAATCATAACTATTATTTTAAAATCTTTTTTGAGACATAGAAAATTATGTCCTTTTGACTAAAGTAATGTTTAAAGAAAGGAATAAACAATTATAGATCCTCAAAAGTGAAAAATGCAGAGTAAATGGCATAGAGTTTGTAGATTTCCTGTTCTCTTAACCAAAAATGGGGGAAAACATCTGAGGCATTTTATGCAATAGATTCTTTGGGTACTAAAATATGTACTATACTTCTAGAACCAAATGAGTCCTTCCCCAACAAACAGAAAGCATTTTCTTTCAATGTTAACTAGCAAAACTTAGGTAGTAGATTAAATCAAGAGATACTATTACCAGAAAATCTAAAAACACTTCACAAAAGACTAAGAAATAAATCGAACAGATATAATCATGCTGGCAGACTTAGAATACTAATGTATAATCTGCTCGTCAGGATTTATCTTGAAATCACATAGCTAAGAAAATCCCTCGAAAGAGTACTTTCATATAGCAGTAAGTACAAATTTTAAAAATGGAAATAATTTGGAGAATTCAAGATGGCAGCGTGAGAGGTGAGACAGAGAATTCCTCCCAAAACCACATATTGTGTGAAAGTATAGTTAATACAACTAGCCCTAAAACAGCAACAGGAAAGAAGGCTGTACCAGACTACATACAGACCTCACGAACAGAGCAGACCTCGTGAAACAGGGTAACGTACGAAAGCCTTGATCCAGCGGGACCCAAGCCCTTCCCCCACCCCAGCTCACCAGCGGGAGGAAGAGAAACGGAGTGGGGAGGGGGTGGAAACCTAGAACTGCTGAACAGCCAGCCCTGGAGGTCTGCTTTGGAGCACAAACCTACATTGTGTGGTGCTCTGGAGGTTGGTGGGATTGGGGAGCTGGAACAGGTGGAGTGCCTGAGAGACTGAGATTCCGGCCATTTCTGGAGGACAGGGATCCACATCCGGCCGCTCTGGGACAAAGGAAAGGCAGGCGATCTGAAAGGGTTTTCCTAGCAGCGAGAGGGCTGCTGAAGGGGCGGGGTTTGCATGGAGCTTGCTAAGTGGGAGAAAGGATAGGTGGACAAAGTTGTCTGGGTGCACTCTGCCCAGCAGGTTGGGAACTTTGAGGAGCTTCAGGCACTCCATCCCCCTGGCTGCCTATTCAGCTCTGAGGCTCCCCACTGTGACATGCAGCCTGTTGTGCCTTCCTACTGGTCTGCCGGGGGTCACTGCACTGAGGGAGGCCCCGCCTACAACAGCCAGAGATGCCAAGCACAGAGGCTTACACCTGTGTGCTCGGCCCACTGGCTCTGATACTGGAGCTAGGCACTGCAGCCGGGAATCAGGAAACAGCTCTTTCCTCCCCCCAGGCACCAGTGCCACTCCCATACGACCCCCAACCTCACTCTAGGGGCTGAGCAGCCCCAGAGCAAAATGTAGTACTAAGAAAATGTGGTTTCAGGGAACCACATAGAATTATGAAACGTCAAAGGAACCTGGTCCAGACCAAAACCTCAC
The DNA here is from genome assembly GCA_032199065.1 of Smutsia gigantea. Classification (NCBI taxonomy): domain Eukaryota; kingdom Metazoa; phylum Chordata; class Mammalia; order Pholidota; family Manidae; genus Smutsia; species Smutsia gigantea. The sequence goes on from JAVSCE010013067.1 coordinate 2,651, forward strand.
AAACCACAGAAAAAGAACGAAATGAAACTGAACTTACCAATCTTCCTCAAAGAGAGTTTAAAATAAAAATCATAAACATGCTCATGGAGGTATATAAAAATATTCAAGAACTCAGGGATGAATTTAAGACAGAGATTCAATCATTAAGAAATTCCAAATCTGAAATGAAACATACAATGGAGGGATTTAAAAGCAGATAAGATGTAGTAGAAGAGACAGTAAATGGAATAAAATTAGAGAAGAGGAATACAAAGAAGCTGGGGCACAGAAAGAAAAAAGTATCTCTAAGAATGAAAGAATATTGAGAGAACTGTGTGACCAATCCAAACAGAACAATATTCACATTATAGGGGTACCAGAAGAAGAAGAAAGAGAAAAAGAGAAAGTGTCATTGGGGAGGTAATTGCTGAAAACTTCCCAAATCTGGGGAAGGAGATACTCTCTCAAGCCATGGAGGTGCACAGATCTCCCAACACAAGGGACCCAAGTAAGACAACATCAAGACATATAATAACTAAAATGGCAAAGATCAAGGATAAAGACAGACTTTTAAAAGCAGCTAGAGAGAAAAGATCACATACAAAGGAAAACCCATCAGGCTATCACCAGATTTCTCAACAGAAACCTTACAGGCCAGTAGGGAGTAGCATGATATATTTAATGCAATGAAGCAGAAGGGCCTGAAACCAAGAACACTCTATCTGGCAAGGTTATCATTTAAATTTGAAAGAGGGACTAAACAATTTTCAGATAAGCAAAAGCTGAGAGTATTTACCTCCCAGAAACCACCTCTACAGTGCATTTTGGAAGGACTGTTATAGGTCGAAGTATTCCTAAGGCTAAATAGATGTCAGTAGGGGAAATAAAACCACAGCAAAGTACAACAATTAATTACTAAGTAGATGCAAAATCACATCAACTACCCCCACAGTCAATCAAGGAATAGACAAAGAGTACAGAATATGATACCTAACATATAAAGAATGGAGGAGGAAGAAAAAGGAGGAAAAAAAAGAACTTATAGGTTGTGTTTGTAATAGCATACGAAGTGAGTTAAATTAGACTGTTAGATAGTAAGGAAATTACCCTTGAACCTTTGGTAACTATGAATCTAAAGCCTGCAATGACAGTAAGTACATACCTATCAATAATCACCCTAAATGTAAATGGTCTGAATGCACCAATCAAAAGACGTAGAGTCACTGAAAGGATAAAAAAGCAAGAGCCATCTATATGCTGCCTACAAGAGACTCACTTCAAACCCAAAGACATACACAGATGGAAAGTGAAGGGATGGAAAAAGACATTTCATGCAACTAATACAGAGAAAAAAGCAAGAGTTGTAGTACTTGTACCAGACAAATTAGACTTCAAAACATAGAAAGTCACAAGAGACAAAGACGGACATTACATAATGATAAAGGGATCAATCCAACAAGAGGATATAACTATTATAAATATCTATGCACCCAACACAGGATCACCTACATATGTGAAACAAATAATAACAGAATTAAAGGGGGAAACAGAATGCAATACATTCATTTTAGGAGACTTCAACACACTACTCACTCCAAAGGACAGATCAACCAGACAGAAAATAAGTAAGTGGACCGAGGCACTGAATAAAGTATTAGAACAGATGGACCTAACAGACATCTACAGAACACTTCATCCAAAAGCAACAGAATACACATTCTTCTCAAGTGCACATGGAACATTTTCAAGAATAGATCATATACTAGGCCACAAAAAGAACCTCAGTAAAATTAAAAAGACTAAAATTGTACCAACCAGCTTCTCAGATCACAAAGGTATGAAACTAGAAATAAATTACACAAAGAAAATGAAAAAGCCTACAAACACATGAAGGCTTAATAACATGCTCCTAAATAATCAGTGGATCAATGACCAATTAAAAACAGAGATCAAGCAATATATGGAGACAAATGACAACAATAATTCAACACCAGAAATCTGTGGGACACAGCAAAGGCCATGCTAAGAGGCAAGTATATTGCAATACAGGCCTACTTCAGGAAAGAAGAACAATCCCATATGAATAGTCTAAACTCACAATTAACGAAAGTAGAAAAGGAAGAACAAATGAGGCCCAAAGCCAGCAGAAGGAGGGACATAATAAAGATTAAAGCAGAAATAAATAAAATTGAGAATAAAACAAAAGAAAGAATCAATGAAAGCAGGAGCTGGTTCTTTGAGAAAATAAACAAAATAGATAAACCCCTCGACAGACTTATCAAGAAAAAAAGAGAGTCTACACACATAAACAGAATCAGAAATGAGAAAGGAAAAATCACTACAGACAACACAGATATACAGAGAATTATGAGAGAATATTATGAAAAATTATATGCTAACAAACTGGATAATCTAGAAGAAATGGACAACTTTCTAGAAAAATACAACCTTCCAAGACTGACCCAGGAAGAAACAGAAAATCTGAATAGACCAATTACCAGCAAAGAAATTGAATTGGTAATCAAAAAACTACCTAAGAACAAAACCCCTTGACCAGATGGTTTCACTGCTGAATTTTATCAGACATTTAAAGAAGACGTAATACCCATTCTCCTTAAAGTTTTCCAAAAAGTATAAGAGGAGGGAATACTCCCAAACTCATTCTACGAGGCTAACATCACTCTAATACCAAAACCAGGCAAAGACACCACAAAAAGAAAATTACAGACCAATATTCCTGATGGACATACATGCAAAAATACTCAACAAGATATTAGGAAACCGAATTCAAAAATACATCCAAAAGGTCATCCATCATGATCAAGTGGGATTCATCCCAGAGATGCAAGGATGGTACAACATTCGAAAATCCATCAACATCATCCACCATGTCAACAAAAAGAAGGACAAAAACCACGATTATGTCCATAGATGCCAAAAAAGCATTCAACAAAATTCAACATCCACTCATGATAAAAACCCTCAAGAAAATGTGTATAGAGGGCAAGTACCTCAACATAATAAAGGCCATATATGACAAACTCACAGCCAACATTATACTTAACAACGAGAAGCTGAAAGCTTCTCCTTTAAGATTGGGAACAAGACAGGGATGCCCACTCTCCCCACTTTTATTCAACATAGTCTGGAGGTCCTAGCCACAGCAATCAGACAACACAAAGAAATAAAAGGCATCCAGATTGGCAAGGAAGAACTCAAACTGTCCCTGTTCGCAGATTACATGACATTGTACATAAAAACCCCTAAAGAATCCACTCCAAAACTATTAGATCTAATATCTGAATTCAGCAAGTTGCAGGATACAAAATTAATACACAGAAATCTGTTTCATTCCTATACACTAACGATGAACTACCAGAAAGAGAAATCAGGAAAACAATTCCGTTCACAATTGCATCAAAAAGAATAAAATACCTAGGAATAAACCTAACCAAGGAAGTGAAAGACCTATACTCTGAAAACTAAAAGACACTCATGAGAGAAATTAAAGAAAATACCAATAAATGGAAACACATCCTGTGCTCATTGATAGGAAGAATTAATATTGTCAAAACGGCCATCCTGCCTAAAGCAATTTACAGATTCAATGCAATCCCTATCAAAATACCAACAGCATTCTTCAATGAACTAGAGCAAATAGTTCTAAAATTCATATGAAAACACAAAAGACCCCAAATAGCCAACACAATCCGGAGAAGGAATTTTAAAGTGGGGGAAATTATGCTCCCTGACCTCAAGCTCTACTACAAAACTACAGTTATCAAGACAATTTGGTACTGGCACAAGAACAGAGCCACAGACCAATGGACCAGACTAGAGAGCCCAGATATAAACTCAAGCATATATGGCCAATTAATATATGATAAAGGTGCCTTGGATATACAATGTGGAAATGACAGCCTCTTCAACAGCTGGTGTTGGCAAAACTGGACAGATAAACGTTAAGAGAATGAAACTGGATATTGTCTAACTCCATACAAAAAAGTAAACTCAAAATAGATCAAAGATCTGAATGTAAGTAATGAAACCATAAAACTCTTAGAAAAAAATATAGGCAAAAATCTCTTGGACATAAACATGAGCAACTTCTTCATGAACATATCTCCCTGGGCAGGGGAAACAACTGCAAAAATGAACAAGTGGGACTATATCAAACTAAAAAGCTTCTTTACAGAAAAGGACACCATCAGTAGAACAAAAAGACATCCTACAGTATGGGAGAATATATTCATAAATGACATATCTGATAAGGGGTTGACCTCCAAATTATATAAAGAGCTCACGCACCTCAACAAACAAAAAGCAAATGGGCCAATTAAAAAATGGGCAGAGGAGCTGAACAGACACTTCTCCAAAGAAGAAATTCAGATGGCCAACAGGCACATGAAAAGATGCTCCACACTGCTAATCATCAGAGAATGCAAGTTAAGAGTACAATGAGATATCACCTCACACCAGTTAGGATGGCCAACAACCAAAAGATAAACAACAACAAATGTTGGTGAGGATGTGGAGAAAGGGGAACTCTCCTACACTGCTGGTGGGAATGTAAAATAGTTCAACCATTGTGGAAAGCAGTATGGAGATTCCTCAAGAAACTCAAAATAGAAATTCCATTTGACCCAGAAATTCCACTCCTAGGAATTTACCCTAAGAATGCAGCAGCCCAATTTGGAAAAGACATATGCACCCCTATGTTTATTGCAGCACTATTTACAACAGCCAAGAAATGGAAGCAACCTAAGTGTCCATCAGTAGATGAATGGATAAAAAAGATGTGGTACATTTACACAATGGAATATTATTCAGCCATAAGAAGAAAACAAATCCTACCATTTGCAACAACATGTTGGGTATTATGTTCAATGAAATAACCGAAGCGGAGAAAGACAAGTACCAAATGATTTCACTCATCTGTGGAGTATAAAGACAAAGAAAAAAACTGAAGGAACAAAACAGAAGCAGACTCACAGAACCCAAGAATAGACTAACAGTTACCAAAGGGAAAGGAACTGGGGAGGATGGGTGGGAAGGGAGGGATAAGGGGGAAAAAGGGGCATTACGATTAACACGTACAATGTAGGTGGGTGCGGGGGACATGGGGAAGGCAGTATAACACAGGGAAGATAAGTAGTGATTCTACAGCATCTTACTATGCTGATGGACAGTGACTGTAATGGGGTATGTGGTGGGGACTTGATAATAGGCGGAGTCTAGTAACCATAATTTTGTTCATGTAATGGTACATTAATGATAGCAAAAAAAGAAAAATAGAAATAATTCATGAAGAGGGAGAAAACCCATGTCCTCATTCCTTTTTGTCCCTTCTAACAATCAAATGTAAACCTGCTTTTGCTGACTTAAGATGATTCTAAATCCTTCAGTTATTTTAAACTTACAATAGTTAAAAGTTTTCAGATGTAGAAATTTCCAAAAAGTGTCCAAAGAAAAACCGCAGGCAATATAGCTCCTGAGATCAACAAAGTAATCATTGGCATGAGGACATGCGATCTTTATGACCAGGAACAGGGTGTAACTTAAAACAGGGTGAGTGATGGGCAGGGTAGAGTATTTTTTATAAACACAGTAATAAACATATAATTCTAGAATGATTCTAGAATTCTTTATCTGTAACACATAATCCTTTTAGTAATGTAATTCTACTAGGTAAGAAACATTTGAATTATGTTATGGTTTAGACATAAGATTCACTGTTTTCCAAAACAGCTGTCACAATAAACTCCAGCTTTTCAAGGTTAAGGTTACCTTTTGATGGAGAATTGACATGTTATGTCTGATTTTGGTTTGCTAATGAAATTCAGGAAACAAATAAGAACACATAACATTTTTTGAGATATAGCTATTGGCTATCTCAGGAGACAACTGCATTCTGGAGGAGTACAGTAACTGATCAACAGGTGGCTGGGTCAATTTAGGAATCCTCTTCTTAAATCTATCTTATTAATAGATAGCATCCCCAGGTCTTCAGGATTTTATCATGGGCTCTCTCCTTTCTCTCCTCAGAATCTCATCTACTTTGAATTCCTTAACTTCTAATTATATGATAATTACTCCCCAAGTCTCTATCCAGCCCAAATTGTGGTTTCTTGATGTTAAACTGCAACACTCTCAACACCAACTTATAATCAATACCATAAATTCAGCAGAGCTACAAATCTGAGAGTCACATTTTTTCAATTCTTGCTTTCCATGGAGTTACCAGGTCCCGTCAATTTATTCCCAAGCCTATTGCGACAGCCTTAGTTCAAGCCCTTCTCTCTGTTCGGGGCTACTGCAGGTCCTCCAGCCTTAGCCTTCTCTACTCTGAACCTGTTTGGCTCTCGGAACACACTGCTATTCAAGCCAACCCTCCCCATTCTCCTAGCATTCTGTTCCTTAGGCTTCAAACGTCCTCCATCTCTAAATGCAAACACATGAAAAAAACTTCTGGTAACTTGGTTATTCACACAGATTTTCCTATGAGGGAAAAATATACTAACTATGGGAAGTTCACTTGAATGTGCAGTTCACTTGACAATTCTACTGTATATGGATCGAGAGCAGACATTCTGGCTTATTAATCATTCTTCAGTAAGTTTGCTCAGCATGTCTTTTCTTCCTGTCCTGATCTACTTTGAGGACACTGAGAAAACTTTAGTTTCCAGACCAGAACAACTGAAGAGGAGATACCACTGCCCTGTGAGACTTTCTGAGCAGAAACTAGCTCTTTTGACACTGAAAGCAAAAACCAAAATATCTTTATTAAATTTATAACTTTACCATAGAACATACCAAATGAAACTAGCATCACAGAAGTTCTCTAAGATCAGCTTATAATGGTAAGTAATTGATAATAAAGACTTAAGACTTTGTGTTTCAAATGAAAAATACACAATGAAGAAATATATTCTTAATTCTGTCCCAAATTCAATCTTTCCTAATATTAATAGCTAACACTGATGGAGCACTTACTACATGCTAGGCAATTGGGTTAAACACTTTATGCACATGATCCCCTTTAATCCTCACAGCAATCGCAAGATATGGATGTATTAATCTCACCACTTTATAGATAAGACACTGAAGCTTAGAGGTTAATTAACTTACCCAAGCTAGTAAGAGCCAAGAATCAAATCTAAGACTGTTTCCCCAAAACTGTGGCCTCTACCCTCAGAGTTCTACTGGCAAGAGACCAGGAGTATGGGGAAACAGCAAGTGTGTGAAAACCTTAGATATAATTCTAATATGATCTTATCTTTCTATGCCACTTTATAAAAACATACTGATTCCTGAATAAAGAACAAAAAGCAAGCCCCCAATTTATTCTTAAGTGGTTTATATTTGCTTTTAGAAATAAGTCCTCTGATCCCAAAGTTGGCTGTTTTTCCAGTGAAGCAGAATGATCTGTTTTTATGTTTATCATACATTTCTTTAATAAGACAACTCTAAATCTGAGTTTGATTTTGCTTTCAAATGGGCTACTCTACAGTTACCAAGAAAATCAGTCCATATATATATACACCTTACCTTGCAAACGCAAGGCATTCAATAAGTACCTGTTAAAAGCAAGAATCAATCTTTAGTCAAGTTACATCCTTGCAATCTGTAGTACAGAGAAAATAAAATGACAAGAGAAACAATGAGACTGTTGCAGCATTTGAAAACTGAAGGCTTTTCTTTCTTAGCCCAATATGCAAAAATCTTCATGGGCCTCTCATGGGCTTCAGTAAGAGATGTGAACAATACGCAGGGCTTTATCAATTAAACCCATCAGTTACACTGAACTTGCAAACATTCCCTAGAGATGGGTTTAACACAACTGTGGCAAAACCCACAAAACTGTTAATATTTTTTCCCCCATGGTTTTCTTATTTTAAAAATATTGGTATTAAGATGTTTCCCCACTAAAGTTAAGCCATTGTAATGAGCAAAGTCTGATAAACTGCCACAGGAGCAGGGAACAGTCTCAGAATAGGTTGAAAGAATTTGATGGCTCAGGGTCATTACTGAGACTAGCAATTCCTGTATTATAATATAGTGACTGCAGTGTTATCCTCCACGATTATAAGCTTTTAAAGAGCCCTTTCTCCCTACGATAAATGGCCTCAAAATTGCTAATTTTTTGGCAATTTTAAGTCCACTTCTAATTGTGTTTTCTTCCCTTACTGTGAAGCTATCAACCATCACAATTTACTGTTGCCAGTGTGCTTGTTCCTTTCTAACCTGTGTTGGTGGAGAACCAGATAAACAGGTTATCAGAAAACCCAGGTGTCTGCTTGAGACTGAACCCTGAGGACCTGTTCTTCTGTCCTTGGCTTGGTCCCTCGAGTACTGTGCTGTCATCCCTCCAGCACTAGGGAGCTTGCTGGCTGCCTTCTCTGCCTCTGGCACCAAGTGCTTTTCTCACCTGGTACTCTGTTCCCTTGGCTGGCTGTGAGCACACTCTGTCCTTTCTTCACTGTCTCCCAAGAAAAGGGTAGGCCCTCCTCGCTTCTGTGAGAATTTTACTGTGAATTGCTTAGAGAATTATGGAGTGGATTACAAACATGGAAAAAAATAGGAAATTAAAAAAATTTCCATTATGATTTTAATCCTTAATCAGTATTTATTGACTTCCCTGCTTGGATGTTCCCAGAAGACTACATGCTCACTTTCTTCACCACATTTTGAGCTCTTGAATGAAGGTATCTTATTTTTGTATGCCCTAAATCTAAAAGCAATGGACACACAGTAGGCTGGCAATGCATACTTAACTTAAGCTGAATGATTTAAATGGTCAATACACTGAATTTACAGAAGTATTTTATGAACAAAATTTGATTATTAATACATTTCAGTCCAACATCAACTAAATGAATTGCCTTGAAAAACAAAACCAAGCTAAGACTGAACATTCAAAGGGGAACACTGTATTTGCTTTATAAAAAACTCTGTATAAGAGTTGGCTGTTAAAAGAATGACATCATTTTTATAGCAATAAACAGTATCCACTTTTCTTTAATAACTAGTTTTTTCACAGAAGACTAAACTGAAACTTTCACTCATTGCTTAGTTTTATCATGTTTCCCACTAAGCATTTGCAGCTGTTTATGAATGCACTTAAAATGAGCCCCGCATCAAATGAGAAATATCTTCTTTTAAAAAACTCACAATTGCTCATTTAAATCTCATTTGTAGTATTTCGATTTTGTGACTAAAAACAAAGGCAAATAAAATTAAAAAGATGAGAAGGGTTGAAAAGAAATTTTTTTAAGTTGTTAAAGTTATGTGCTTTAGAAACTGTATTGACATCTCAGACATTTTAGCTGGTTCCCAGTCTCCTCCTCACCCTTTCTTCCTTCAGACAGACAGTGCTCTTTCTTACCAGTAAGCTTTCCTTTGTTTTGATTTATACCACACGCCTGAAACCCCAAAGAACTACACACAACATACCCACAACTAACAGCAATACGAGCAGAAAGCAAAGCTTTAGTGCTTGGATCCCAAACACGTATTTAATAAGTGATTAATTTTTGAGAAGTCCATTTTCTAAGTTGACATGCTTTTAAAATATGAAGAAGTATGACAGCCTCTTCAACAACTGGTTTTGGCAAAACTGGACAGATAAACGTTAAGAGAATGAAACTGGATTATTGTCTAACCCCATATACAAAAGTAAACTCAAAATGGACCAAAGACCTGAATGTAAGTCATGAAACCATAAAACTCTTAGAAAAAAATACAGGCAAAAATCTCTGACATAAACATGAGCAACTTCTTCAGGAACATGTCTCCCCGGGCAAGGGAAACAAAAGCAAAAATGAACAAATGGGACTATATCAAACTAAAAAGCTTCTGAACAGCAACGGATACCATCAGTAGAACAAAAAGACATCCTACAGTATGGGAGAATATATTCATAAATGACATATCCGATAGGGGTTGACATCCAAATTATATAAAGAGCTCATGCACCTCAAAAAACAAAAAGCAAATAAGCCAATTAAAAAATGGGCAGAGGAGCTGAACAGACACTTCTCCAAAGAAGAAATTCAGATGGCCAACAGGCACATGAAAAGATGCTCCATATCACTAGTCATCAGAGAAATGCAAATTAAAACCACAATGAGATATCACCTCACAGCAGTTAGGATGGCCACCATCCAAAAGACAAACAACAAATGTTGGCGAGGATGTGGAGAAAGGGGAACCCTCCTACACTGCTGGTGGGAATGTCAATTAGTACAACCATTGTGGAAAGCAGTATGGAGGTTCCTCAAAAAACTCAAAATAGAAATACCATTTGACCCAGGAATTCCACTCCTAGGAATTTACCCTAAGAATGCAGCAGCCCAGTGTGAAAAAGATACATGCACCCCTATGTTTATCACAGCACTATTTACAATAGCCAAGAAATGTAAGCAACCTAAGTGTCCATCAGTAGATGAATGGATAAAGAAGTGGTATATATACACAATGGAATATTATTCAGCCATAAGAAGAAAACAAATCCTACCATTTGCAACAACATGGATGGAGCTAGAGGGTATTATGCTCAGTGAAATAAGCGAGGAGGAGAAAGACAAGTACCAAATGATTTCACTCATATGTGGAGTATAAGAACAAGGAAAAAACTGAAGGAAGAAAACAGCAGCAGACTCACAGAACCCAAAAATGGACTAACAGTTACCAAAGGGAAAGGGACTGGGGAAGAGGGTTGGGAAGGGAGGGAAAAGGGGGAAAAAGGGCTATTACAATTAGCACACATAATGTAGTGGGAGTGGGGGTGGGGTGGAGGGATACGGGGAAGGCAGTATAACACAAAGAAGACAAGTAGTGATTCTATAACATCCTTCTATGCTGATGGACAGTGACTGCAATGGGGGTATGTGGTGGGGACTTGATAATAGGGGGAGTCTAGTAACCATAATGTTGCTCATGTAATTGTATATTAATAATAGCAAAATAAAAAAATATGAAGAAGTAGTTAATTCTCCTGAAAATGTCACAAAACCACTTGCAACCAGGCTGCTTTAAATTTAGTCATCAACCATGGCCTCACACCACAGGCATGCCCTCCATTATCCTCTTCAATATCCTTCATTTCTGAGACAAGTCCTTACCACATCTTTCTCACTCATCTCTGAATCCTTATCAGTTCTTCATCTCTCTTACTCTCATTCCTCCCACCAGTAAGTCCATATAATCTATAGCTGGCTTTCTCTCCAAACTCTGAAAATGAAATGCAAACAATCTCAAATCATGCACTTACACACTTGATGGGAGTATAAATAAGCAATCTCTTAGAAGAACTGGGAGACAGAGGGGAAAAGGAGCTTATTTTCATCAGACACCTTTCAGTTTTTCTACCACGTGCACATGTCCACCCAGTTAAAAATAATGAAATACATGTTTAAAAGAATTTACTCCTGCTTTCTCTATACTTTGCTCTGCTGGTTATCCCCATCTTCCACTAGCTTCACCCTCTTCCTTGGCCTATTATCATGCTCAAAATCTTACATTTTATTAAAAACAGGTAACATAAAAATTTAAAAATCTCTCCTCCCCAAGATCCTGGGCTCCCCTCTGAGTACTGCCAAGTTGTCCCCAGCCAAGCTTCTTCAAAGAGCATTCATTTTCCATTCCCTATCACCATCATACATCAACCCCACTACAACCTGATTTTTCCGAAAACCACTTTCCCTTCAGTCACCAACAGTCCCTTGTCAACTGATCCAATCATACTTTCTTAGCTGTCACCTTGTCACCTCTGGTTCAACACTGTTCCTCCAGCTTTCCTCCTGAGGCTCTCCTGGAACCCATATCTCACAATGAATGCTCTTTCTCAAGTCCCTGCACTGGACCCCTCAGCTCTCTCCCCTTTATCCTTACAAGTTGGCATTTCCCAGAGCTCCAATTTTGACTATGTTCTGTATTGTTTCTCGTTTACCATTGTTTTTCATTTACCTTTTCGCAAACCAACCACCACCATAGATTAAATTATCTCTTCAGTGTTAGCAACTCCCAATCTAGCTCTTCAGAGCAGACTTCTTCTGGAGCTCCACTCAAATTCACAGGCTGATTATAATTCCCGGAACTGATCCACTGAACAGTAGATGCCTCCTTTCTCCCATTTTGCCATATCCAATCCATTACCAAATCCTGTACAGTCTAATATCAATAAATATCTGAAATTTATCCACTTCTCTTCATCCCCTCTTCTATTATCCTAATTCAAGCCATCATTATCTCCTAGCCCACAAACTAACCTCCTAACAGGCCTATGCTTAATTTCTTGCTCCTCTCTACTTTCCATAAGGCAACAAAAATAATATTTTTTAAACTAAATTCCTTATTTAAAAAAAATCAGGGATTCCCATAATACCTAGAATAAAATCCACACTTCAAATTACAGTCCATAAGGTCTGGCCTAGTCTGGCCCCCAGCTACTTCTCTTCCCTCATCTTGCACCACTATCCTCCCTGCTCATACTCAGCCACAGAGACACAAGGCCTTTTGTCATTTCTTTTTACTTCCTCATCACACTTTCTCCTATCTCTGGACCTCTGTACCTGGAATATTCTCCTTCTCTTTTGTTCTTTATAGGGTAAACTATTCACTCTGTAGGTCTCAGCTAAAAAGTCATCCTCAGAGAGAAGTCACCAGTCTACCTGATCTAAAGTAGCCTCCCCTGCCACCTTCATTTGTTAATTTGGCATCTAATTTATGTCTTTCACAACATACATTATAATTTACTTCCTAGAAGTTCTCTTCCAGGAAGAAAGGGGGAAGTGCTATCTTCTCTCCCTCCTCTTCCTTGCTGATCAGAAAGGGAATATAATGGCAAGAGCTGAAGCAGCTCAATCTAAAATTTTGTCATCGAAATGAATTATTAATTGAACAGGTGGGTGAATTCTTTCACCATTAACACATACAATTTATCAACCCATGGTTACACAACATAGCGTAACATTCTTAAATTAGACCCTATTTTATTTCAACTATTCCCTCCTTCATCATTACTTGTCAGAAAGGTTTCAAAAGAGAAAGAACTGGAAGTTTGGCAAACACTTGACAGAAATATATGGATAAGCTTCAAAGTCATCAATGATCTTAACCACACAAATTACTTCTACCTAGGTACCAGGGGTAGACTCTGTATGCTCATTTTCTAGTATGAATAAATCATAATACAGGATAGTTAAGCAGGATATCCCCAAGGTTATATGAGTCAGTAGTAAAGCTAGAAATAAAGCCAGAATATTACATATAAACAAGTCAGTTATAGAAGAAACTTCAATAAAATGACCCCAATTAAAACAGGCCAATCAGCTGCTTACTGGATAGCTTTCAATAAGTGCCTCTAAACTAAAAGTACTGAAAAGAGATAAAAAGTAGTATACAACAGCCTCTCCCGTAAGAGAAGTTAAAGATCTAAGATATCTAAGATCAGATGGGGAGATCTCTAATGATCTCCATGATCTAGATTAGATCTAAGATCTAATGATTGAAGATCTAAGAAAACAAGATAACATTACCAGAGCAGTATTTAATGAGTATTAGAATATAATTTTCTATAGAGCTGTTTTCCAGCTGAGGCGGTT